>PYHX02000158.1:72033790-72067976 GCA_004302925.2 Cochliomyia hominivorax | reverse complement strand
ATTGGATATTGCTTTCTTAAAAAATCATTTTTTAATAGTGTTGACCTCTAACAAATTTTCAGGAAATTTTAAGAATAATTTACAATAATTCTCTAAAGTTTTTTATATGAGACGTTTTTGCGCTTTTCTGGCACGACATGTAGTTTCCATTATATAATATGGCTCATGGTATTAACATAACAAACTTTATATTAATTCAATTTTTACCGAAAATTTCACATTCAAATTTTTAAAATAATTAAATTTTGACCATAAAATACTTGAATTCACAATTTTGTAATACTTCAATTCACACATTCTAAATTTGATATTTTTAATAACAAAATATATTTATTTATAGACAACATATTTATGAATAAAATATTATCGGAAACACATGCAATTTGTATTCCATTCGAAACGTTTGTAATTATAAATTATTTCATTAATTTTAAATCGTGAGGTGAAAGTTGTCAAAAAATGGTTTTATTTGTTGATTAATTTAATGATCATTTTCATAATGAAAACAATGAATGTATGAATGAATAAATGTTATTAGTACAACAAGTGGGGCATGTTCAAAATTGTTTTAAAGGCGATCGAATAAAGAAACTTCAATTGGTTATATAACTTCCATAGAACTATAATGAATAGGTTCAATTTGTAAATTGATAAAAGCAATGGTGTAGGGCGGGGGCGGTTGTTTGTACAACTGTTTGTAACGGGCAAAAAAAAATAGTCTTACCACCACTTTAAAGTATACCGTTCGACCTAGAATTACTTTCTGATTAAGCATGTTTTTCGTCTGTCCATGTAAAGCTTGTTCGTAAAGTGTATCTCGCAATTTTGAAGATATTTTAATGACCCAAAGACAATGCCTATTGAAATTGGTTTGCGATCGATCCATAATTTCATATAGGCCCCAAAAGGGTTTTTAGTCTATAAAATTCCTAAATATTAAACGATTTCAACCTAATTCTTCGAAAATAAGTTTTGTTTTAATTCTAAAAAAATGTGCGAATGTGGTCCCACCATCCAAAATCACTTACAAACTCATAAAGCGTACATGTACGTGGATATTGTAAAAATATTTGGCTAATTTAAACCTGATATAAATCAAAATCGCTGTTCTAAAGCATACAAAGGTCGATCCATAACTTTTTCTAATTCCCATATAAAACTCCAAAAAAATCTCTTTTAAAGCGCATAAATTTCACATAAATGTTAGTATCATAAAAATCCATCGCACATTTGAGCATGTATAAGAAAAGCAAATTATACGAGGACCGTACAAAAGATTTTCGTAGCATCTAATAATGTGGTGTAGGTATTACATAGTCGGCTTGAGCGACTATAATGTTATTACTTGTTCTATATAATTTTTTGAATTCAAAAATGTAACGATATAGATTGAGAATCATTATTAATTATATTAAAATTATTTCTTAATTAATAATTAATTGAATTATAAAATTTAACAAAAAAACATAAAAATTATTATAAAGTGAAAGAAACGTTAAATAAAGTATTTCCGAAGGTAAAATTAAGTTCACTGGAGTTAATAAAGAGAATAAACTGAATTGACAACTACAAAATTAGTCATTCTTTGTATTCATTATCGATAACTCAATAATAATGTTATTGTCTTTGCTAATACGGCGACATCTATATGTCAAAATCATGCAACTCATATGGATATTTAAAGAAAATAATTATCGATATCATATACATTTTCATGTTTATCAACTAATAAAATTGTATAACGCATAGAATATGTGTGTCTTTACTAAAGCTTCATTCACAATTCACAGGGTGCTCTTTGAAAAACAAAAGTTTCTTATTAGTCAATACATAAACCATTATAATTACTAACAGTGCTACCCAAATCATTACGACATTCTATTCTTTATAATAAAGCCAAAGATTTGAACAAGTTATAGTATACACGATACTTTGAATCACTAGTAAACACTAAGTGGTCACATTTTGAAGTCTTATCAATTGAAGCAGCCTTTTTGTAAACATTCGTAAACATTTCTTCAATATTCCTACGAACTTCAGCAACATCAGTTTTAATCATCCAAAAATGTTGAAGTTGTGAAAAATCTGTCAGAACTTACGTTTCGTCATTGATTTTGCGACATTATTTTTTTTTTAGAAAACTTGATTTAAATTTCCGTGCTCTTTTTTTTTTGTCTCTAAAGTTTTAGCATCGTCCAAATCAGGAATATGGTTATAAGCTTATAAAAATTGGATAATAAAACTACTTTAACTTACAATTTCAATGAAATTTTGCAAAAAGAATTTGAAAAATCCGGGACTTATAACTTTTTTTGGTATCAGTATTTGTGAACAATTTCAAAAATTATAAATGTATCAGTGATATATATGAATGAGTGGCTTTTCTAAGTGTCAGGTTTCCGAGAGTGGTATTCCACTTTAGAGCTCTGATCTTTACTTTAGTAGTTAAATATATCCCGATGTATGATGAAGTGTGATGGATAAACAATTTCATGGATAAATTTTTTGAGAGTTCTATGGTCGAAAAACATGGTTCGGTGATCGACGGAGGCGTTCAACTATGCAGTAAGACTTTACTATAGCACTCTATGAATCAAATGAACTTACATTCATTCACGTAACTACTCTATTCCAAAACCCTATTTCCATAGAGTAAATTCAAAAATTATTACTGACGGCTATATTGTTGCTTATATATGGTTCTTTGACTTCAATTTCCTTTCTCCTTTGAAAATTATTTCTATTTCACTCATTTTAATCAGATTAACATGTATGTATGTATGTATGTATGTATGTATGTATGTATGTATGTATGTATGTTACGTATAGACTCCAAAATTTTTTTTGTCCAATTTAGATGAAATTTTCACAGAATGACCCAAATTCTGTGATCCCAACAACTTTTTCGAGGAACTGTTTTACTGGCGAAACGTAGAAAGGATAGAACCAAAGGGAGAGGTCCCCCTCCCTTTTAAAGCAAATATTGATTTTCAAATATCTAAAGAACCACTACATCGAGAGCATTCAAATTTGGTGTTAACAAATTTATCAACTAACTGTTTTACTGTACAAAACGTTGAACGGGTAGGACCAGGGTGGGGTATTACCATACAAAGCAAATATTGATTATCGAATATAAAAAGAACTATAACAGTGAAGGTCTTTAAATTTTGCTGCAATTAGAACATATAGAACATCACTGAAAAAATATAGGACTTATAAAATCAGGGCGAGAGGTAAATCGTAATTATTTAAATCGTAAGATAATACAACACGGATCTTTGTTTGCTTTGGTAACATTAAGTTTTCAGGGTCTGCTATTATCAATTAGATGCCTGAAAAAAGGTATTACCAGATGATTGACAACATTTTGGATTTTCTAAAAGAGTATTTGTTTACAAATTCAGGCTTTTAGACTTGAGATCATAGATTAAAATCGAAATTTTAAAAAAGCCTCTCTACATAGCATTAAATTTTCTTGGTCCTGCTAATCTTTATGTTTACAAGCGTCGTTTATCTTGGCAGTGTTATAGACTGTATCATGGAGCTAAAAGACGTGGCACAATATTTGGTGATTAATTCCATATTTAGAATCTTGGTGTCTCTTTTAGACTATGGGATGATTGCAGTATTCAGCATTGCAGATATTTCTGCAGCCAATTGTTTGAGGGATTATCAGATATCTGGAGAATCAGCACATCAAAAATAAAAAAACTAACGAATCTCGCATTCACGAATATACCAAATGCGTTGAGGATGTTAAAGCTTATGGATTAGTTGGACAAGATGTCTATTCGTTTGCCGGACATCATTAAATTCAAGTTTTAGGTTTATTTTTATTTTCGGATATCCTGCACAAAAAAAATACTTCAGAGTTATACATATAGGATAGCGTGAATGAGATGGCTCACCGAAGCAACATTACTAGCACTATCTGGTCCACGTACAATATCTACTACTATTTACTTCAGTTCATTGTTTTCAGCAGAAAACAGGTCAAATTTTGGTGTCAGGGCATTGTATATTTGACATTCATGATTGGGGAATATGATGAATTTTGAATACAGCTTTTATGTTGTCAAAATTGTAGCATCAAGGCTAGCGAATATTTTGTGTAACATAATGGGACAAACAAATGCTGGACCCACAACTATCAACTATTTTATGAAAATTTAGAAAGATGATCATTAATTGAATTCAGGAAACACTTTGATATACATGACTAATCAGTTCTTTGTTTTCAGCATGAGACAGGTCAAGGCTTTGTATATTTGTCATTTGTGATTTGAAAGGTAAGAAAACATTTTATTTGACTTACGATTTTACGACTGAATTTACGATTACTCTATTCCAGACGTGCACTGATTTTATTACGATGACATGCAGTCAAAATTGTAGCCTCAAGGATAACAACTGTCTTGTATAACACAATGGAATAAATAACTAATGGACTTACAACTATCAAGGTAAATATAAAATGTTTCAACCCTGTATCCACTCATATAACATTTTTCCAGTTAAGCATTTAATACAAATCAGACTTTTACAGACAATTTGACAAATAATTTAGACACGTTGTTGGATAATTTCAAGAAAATCAGTTTCAGAGGAAATAATTGTGAAAAAGTTGAATGATTCTTTAGATATTCAGTAATCAATATTTGAATTGTATTAGAAATTCCATTAGTACCTCAAATGTTAGGATTACGAGGCGAAATTTCACCAAAATCGATCCTTTGTTTTCGCAGTCTGTAAGTCGGAATAGTCAAATCAACAAATAAACAGTAATAAAATTTTTTAAAATTAAACAAGTAAGAATGTATAGACGATAAAGCAAATTATCTAATACCCTACATCACATCGTCGAAAAATTAATGCGAAAAAGTCTGCAGTACATTATGTTATACTTATGCGTTTTGAAATGAATTTTTCTGGAGCGTTATATGGGAGCTACAACAAATTATGTACCGACCCTCGTAAAATTTCGCAAATCGATTTTTGGTTTTTTAACTTAATATGCTCAAATATTATAACAATACCATGTATTTGTGCGATTTTTGCCCTTAAAAAAGATATTTGGTAAGGGGTTTATATGGAACCTATTGGAAATAATGAGAAAAGAATATTTGTATGGGAGGTACCCGAAACATTGGACTGAACAAGGGCGATTTCTATAGGCTTCGTCCCGTTAACTAACGTTTACATGGACAGCCATCCGTACAGACAAGCAGACGGACGGACACCGTTAAATTAACTCAAAAAGTGACTCTGAGTCGAACGGTGTAGGGTATAAAGAGGTCTTGCCTGCTTTAACATGGCCAGAACATTATTGCAAATGAAAATATCTGGAGAAAAAGCTCTACTTTTCTTTCTGCAAGATCTATTTCTTATTAATTGCCTTTTAAGGATCTTTAATATTACCCGATTGATCCTTATTAACATATATTAGTAATTTGAAGAGAACATTATCAAATATTTCATTTAAATTTTGTTCGCTCCCATTCAATTTGAACACAACACCGTTCCAGCATTACGATTAGATGCGATTGAAATAAAAACAATTTAAATTTAAATACATGAATCATAACAATAGTCATAATACATTAAAATGAACATTAATATAAATTGCAATTATAATTTAAATAATACAATGAATGAATAAAGGAATGAAGGAATGAAATGTAAAATAATAATAAAACAACAAACAAGTTAAAAATGTAAATTTTCAAAACTCAGAACAATTTTTTTCATAAAATCCAACACGGCACAAACCCTCACGAAAATGCTAGCACCCTCACCATTACACACACATAAATACTCGTAGAGAACACATAGACAGATAAATATATTATGAATTTTATTTCAACACATATTCAAAAACGGAATACTGCACAGTGGGCAAAATTAAATTTCTATTGAGAAAAGCTGTTATTTTTTATTGGCTGGAAGAATGTACCTAAAATTTAAGACAGACATAATGGGGAACTCCAAAGCAGATACTGTCATAAAAATATTTTTCCAAAAAAATATTTTCTTAAAGCCATCAATTTGATTTTTGAAATCGCATTTTCGTTTAAAATCTACCACACTTTAGGACATCTTTTTTGTGCTCTTAATTTTTTTAACAGGAGTTCAATATCTCTCCACTGGCCTAAGCTAAGGGTTGTTTGGAGAATTTTGTTCTCTTGGCATAAATATAACATTTTTATTCTTGTTCCTCTCAAGGGATGTATCAATAGAGACAGGATGCTAAGTTAGGCCAAAAATAAGTGGACATATTATGAAGTCTTATGAATGGAAGCAGCTTTTTGTAATAATTTAGAGCCCGTCGTAACTAATGATTATCTTCATTTGCCACAACTGCATACCAAAAACTATTTGGAAAAATTCTAATATGTGCAATATTATTTCACTACAAATGTAAAAATGTATGTCATCCAGATAAGATTCCAGATGAGGACATTTAATCTAGTAAGTTTATTGCAATATAATTTCCCTTGTTTTTCCTGAAGGTATTTTGCAAAAGTATCCACTCTTTCTATAAATTTATTTGAGATGGACATTTTTAATATATCAGCGCTTATGAATCTCTTTCCGGCTGTTTAAAGCAAAATCGCTCTTATTCAATTTATATTCTCCTCGGATGAGACCTTCAACTATTAATTTCCAATTCGGCTCGAAGGACCAAATATAAAATTAAATACCGAAAAGAAACAAAATATTTCACTATTAATTTCACAAAAGAATGAGGAATAGTTGCATGTCACTCCTCACTCGGTAAGTATTTGTAAGACATTAACTTCGTTATTGAACACAATATCAATGTTTTTAAAACGATATAGAATTAATATTATATTAATATATTCCTCATCACACACAAATGAACTGAAATATATGTGCATGTGCGCAAGAAAAATGTTAAACTAAATATAAGTCGCCCTTGCGTGTGACTTAAATGTGCGTTATTATAAAATTTAAGAAGAAAATTAAACTTAAAATTTATTTTTTTTAAATAAGTTTAAAAATAAAATTAAATTAAATAGTGATCTTGCTATCAGCCTCCATATTCTTCGCTTGAGTTTTTAGGTTATGTCAAGGGGATCCTTCTTTCAGTCTTCAAAAATTTTCCCTGGTTATATTTACTCTCTTTAAGACATTTAAACTCCACTAATCTTTAAGATGTTAAGGTAAAATGTCCACAATTTGTATGTCTCTGACCCACTGTGCACAATACTAAGTAACATCAACAAACAACAACAACAAATAACAATCAAAAATTATGTGTACATTTTAATTTGTCTAATGTCTCAATTTGAATAAATACCAAACAATAAACGTTAGAAAAAAATATTAGAAAAAAAGGACAGACTACGAAAAAAACATACAAACAAAATGAACACGTAACACGGTAAAAATTATAAAAAAAAACTAAATCAAGAGGGTGTAAGGAGGGTTAAAACTCAAAAAAAAAGGACACGCATAATACAGAACACCCACATATGCACAAGTCTCTATATATATGAGTTCATGTCCTTATAAGTGTGAAAAAAACTGTAATCAAATTTTTTTGAGAAACTTTGTGGCTTCGAAAATGTTTAGGAATGAATATATTTTGGAAACGAAATTCTCAGCATATTGAAATGCTAAGAATACAGAAATTAATATTTGACAAAAACACTCTCCTGTTTATTAATGTTCTTCTTGTTATTGCCTCCGATGCTGTTGAACGCCAAAGAAGATTTTAAAATTCCAAACACTAAAAGTGTCATTTTCAATACTAATCTTATTTAAAGTGAGAACAAAAATGTGAAATTGAATAAATATGAGAAGTTTTTTATTTGGAATTTTTGTTGTATCTCCTCAGCTTTGTTGTTATTGTTTGTGTAGTATTATTAACAATTGTTGTCAGTTATTGGGACCTTCGAGTTTTTAAAAAAATTTACACCATTTTCAACAGATTGTCAGGATTTTCATTTTTCGTTGCAATTTTTAATAGCAAAAACTTATATTAGGATATCGGTATTCCAATGATCAGTTCGTTTGCTGCCAGATTCTTTAAGTATTTCATAACAAATATGGGAGATACCACACTTCTTTTTACTTATTTGTCAAATGTTTTTTTAATTTTTTCTTTAAAATAATATTGTTAAAGATAAACAAGTAAGAATGTATAGCCGGTCAAGCCCGGCTAGTTATGAAAAATTAATTAACGACCCTCGTATAATTTGATTTTCTGATTTATTCTAAAGTGTGTAGTACAGTATTGTCAAACTGGGATTTATGTTAAGTTTATGCGTTTTAAAATGAATTTTTCTGGGGGGAGGTTATATAAGGGCTAAGATAAATTATGAACCAATCCTCGTATAATTTCGCATATAGATTTTTGCTTATATTTATCTTAATTATGTGAAATTTTTGCTTAAAAAATTATATTTGGAAGGAGTTTGTATGGTAACTATGAGAAATAATGGAACAACCCTCGCATATTTTGGCGCATCGTTTTAGAATATTATAAGACTTAGTTGTGTCAAATTTCAATTAAATCACTTTGTATTTAGGACTTTTATGACCTTAATCCCCCATTCCGTGAAGAACATTTGTGTGGGAGGTACTTGAGATATTGGACCGAATATGGCCAATTTCAATAGGCTTCGTCCATAGGTCGTAAAAAATATATGTTAATTTTTATCGAGATATTTCAAAAACTGTAACCTGTAAACTGTTCTCAACGTTTACATCGACTGTCAGCCGAACAGACATACAAACGGATGGACGGACACCGTTAAATCGACTTAGAAGAGACTTGTTTTTTTCGAATATTACAAAGAAATGCCGGTTTTTAAAAGAAAAAAAAAGCAAAGGGGAAATAACCTAACAACATTCTTAGATATACGAGATCACAAAAAATTAAATGTTACTTCCGCAACATTTGGCTTTAACGATAATTAATGAAAATATCAGACCCCTGCACCCAACACCTGGTAACTGATTCAATAATTTTCCGTGAACTTATATACGTTATGTCCGTGATACTGATATTGTTCTGTTACATTTCTTGGTCTGAAATTCCTTTATCCGATTACGATAACTTGTTGATTTGTATGTCTTTTCATTAAATTAAGTTTTCTAACATGGAAACAGTGTATCACATCTTGGAGTTAATCAATAACACAATACCAATACAATCTTAATGTCTTCTTCTTTTTAGTTTTTGATCCAAAAGTCATGTATTTATCACTCCTTTAAATGTTTAGTTATGCAAAAAACACTGCTTATTTTTATACTTCTGGTATTTATAATGATTATTTTACATTAAATGTTTTTCAAGCAATTTTCTTATTGAATCTCTTCTTTATTTTAAACTCCCTCAATCCCACCATTCATACTTTCTTTTTACTCCTGTGTATCTGTATAAATATATTGACAACCGTTACAAAATAAACTGAACCTTAAGTATCATTATTTTAAATACTTCCGTTACAAAATATTTTCCTTTAAGTGATATCTGCACTTTATTGTTCCTGTAAGAATTTCCATTTAGTGGAAATAATTTTTTGTTGTTTTTTCAACTATTCCAAGCACGTTTTCCGTTGACTTCATGTTAATAAATTCAATATTGAAAAAGAAATAATAGAATTTTCACGTGTTTTCTTATATATTTTTTTCTATTTGAAAAAAAAAATACTTTCAGCTGAGAAAATGTTAAATTTATTTTAAACTTCTCCCATGTTACAGATCCCCAGTAGGGTGAGTATTAGTGTTCTTGAGTTCTATTCTAGAGGATGGATATTGGTTTCTTAAGTTAAGTTGACAAATTGATTGGTTGACACTGTGTTATGGTTTGAAAAAGGCGTTGCTGATGTTATTTGGAATTAAATAAATATCTGATTAAATAACTTAATTTATTTTGACACTTCTATTGCTTCCTTTTCTGTTTCCCATTTTAAGTGATAAAATAATAGTCGAATTGTCTTAGGGGTTGGAGTGAGGGAGTGTTAAGATATTCACAAGTTTAAATTT
The DNA here is from genome assembly GCA_004302925.2 of Cochliomyia hominivorax. Taxonomy (NCBI): domain Eukaryota; kingdom Metazoa; phylum Arthropoda; class Insecta; order Diptera; family Calliphoridae; genus Cochliomyia; species Cochliomyia hominivorax. Next base: position 72,057,956 of record PYHX02000158.1, on the reverse strand, counting down.
TTTTTAACTAATTTCGAAATAGATTTAATAAAAAATGATTTATGTTTTAGAGATCTTATGTTGACATTTTTAGGAATTAATAAATGGTAAAGTTATATTTCTGCAAGACTTGAGGAACATATCTGTTTAATCTATCGGAATATGTGCAAAAATGACTTCTTCCTATTTTTTCCAATATTTTTTCACTAAACGTTATGGTGCGATCGCAAGGAAGTTTGTGAAATGAAATCAAAATAATGTTGCTTTTGTAACAAGAAATATCATTCCTTTATGCTTAAATCAGTTAAGAGGTATTAGATCTTTGTAAAAATTCTACTAAAAACCCCTAGAGCCCCCAAATAGCGAAGATTTAAAAAGAAAACTTTTCTAGGTGCAAGCTGTTCTAAAAATACTGGTCAAAGAATAAAAAAGTCTAAGAAAAGTGTCATCAAGGAAGATGACACGGATTTCTGTAATTTTTATACCCTACACCACCAAAGGTGGTGCGTTTGTATAGATATTTGTAAAGTACAGAAAAAATGGTGTTACTCTCACCTTTAAGTATACCATCTAAGGACGATTCCCATTGAAATTTTTAATGATTGTTCCACAATTTCATAGAGATGTACCCCGGAATGGGGTTCATAAAATTCCTAAATATAAAACGATTTTATCTAAGTTTTGCGAAAATAAGTATTATTATATTCTTAAACGGTGTACATGGGAATTGTAAAAATATTTAGTAAAATTATGATAAATATATTTCAAAATTGCTGTGCGAAAATTTGCGAGGGTCGGTCCATTATATATTCTAACTCCCATATATTCTTTTAAAACGCATAAATTTCACGTAAATGTTAGTATCATTATAATTTATTGCACACACGAGGGCCGTTCATAATTTTTTCATAGCAGTCATTTACAACCAACAATGGTTCTTTTCTATTTTGCTTAAAGATGAATAGAAAAAAATCTAGCAGACGAACAGATAGGAAAACGATCAATCATGAGCAGCGTAAATCAAGCCAATATTCCCGACATTACAATAGAACTCTATCTTGAAAAGACAACCTTTTACGTGTAAAGCATTTTCCATTAGTTCGGAGCAATGTTCATAATCGTACTGTATGATATAGTATGTGAAGTCTATTCAGAGTATAGGATTATTGATTTAGATTTCGATTGAGCAAATGATATATGTCTATTCTAGAGGAAGTCTTGGTTTTATAACATCTAAACTATCATCAAGAAGGAGCTAAGAATATTGTAAATAAATGCACGACGTTAGAAAGTTAAGGCTCCTAAAAAAAATCTTAACAGCAACGCTGATTCTCATTGAAGGTAAAATTTTTGAACACCAAATGTAGAGAGCATTGAATTCAAATTCACTTTAGAATTGCCGACATATCCATTAATGATTAGTGAATTCATATTTGATTCAGTCAGCTAATAATTAATGAAATCAAGGCCATTAAAAGGATCTTCAATATTATTAACAATATTAAATTAAAATTAGTACTTGATTACGTCAGGACAATGATATAGTTATAGCTAAACGAGATTTGGAATATCGCAAGTGTCTCTTAATATACATAGATCAGTTTAGTGGCCCAAAAAGTACCAGTTTATATCAACTTACTTACATCGATTAAGAAGAAAAAAACTAATTCACCCGTCTTTTAATAACAATGTTTAGCTCAAATTGAAGCAATTAAAATGATTTTGTTTATTACGAGTTTCAAGGGTATAAAGGAACATTGTAGAAGGTAATCTCTCTCTGCTACATTCGGCCACTATTGTTGTAGTCTGGAAAAATAATGTATCTCCTATCCTTCGAATCTGTCTGGATTTTTGGCTCGTAAGGCTTTGTCTTACCACAGTAAAAAGATGCCAAATTTTTAAGTAAAAATCCTTCTATAAAACTACGTTTAATTATGATTTGTGAGATGTTTTTCGTAATATACATTATAGGGATTTTTTGCCCCAAAAGGTGTTGATTATAACTTTACCGAACTTTTTTATTTTGATTCATTCCGATGACGAAATAATCTGAAACCACATTTGGAAATACGACTTTTGACATCATATTCTTATTTCCATTAGATGCATAAGAAGCTTAAGTTCAAGGGTAAATAATTATTTAAAATTAATATGATTTATTAAATTCATTAAATAGGAGTGCCGTTCTAATACCTTGACTTGCTCAAAGTTAATATTTAATTCCTAAAAAATGAGCTCTAAAATTTAACATGACAACACAATTATTATTAAAAATAATTAAAACAAGTGAAAATGTTATAGCCGTCAAGTCCGACTATGTAATAACCTACACCACATTGCTGGTTTTACGAAAAATTTCTGAACGGCTTTCTTATAATTTGTTTTCATATTTATGTTTAGGTGTGCAATAGATTATTATTTAACTGAAATTTATACGTTTCTAAATGAATTTTTTATGAAGGGACCAATTTTCGAATAATCTCGCATAGCGGTTTCAGCTTATACTTATTTTAATTTGACTAAATATTTAACAATATCCACGTATATGTATATGTGGGATCTATGAATTTCAAAGTGATACCTGGAAGGGTGATTCTCCCCATTCCGGGTAACATTTGTATGACGCCTATATGATATATTTCAGTAGACATTGTCATCATACTAAAATAAAAGTACCTGTCAAATTTCATTGAGTTATCTTAAATACTGTACTTTTCGAACAAACTTTACTGACATGGTTAAATCGACTCAGGAAGTGATTCTGAATCGTACGTTATACTTAAAATTGGTATCAGATCTATTTTTTCTGCCCGTTACAAACATTTTCATAAATGCATAATACCCCCACCACTTATAGTGGTGTAGAGTATTAACACTACAACTCATTTACTTAACAAACATATGGACTGAGAATATTCAAAAAAGAGTTACTTTTCTATTTGGAAAAAAAGTTTAAAATTAAAATAAACTTAAAATGAAAAATGCAAACAAACTACGAAATGCGAAAACCCTCGTAAAATAAACGTGTGTTTAACATCAAATAATTTAATTCTTTCATTTACTTTCTCATTTATGACAGTCAGCCTGGGAATAAAGTTTTAGAACCAGGACAGGACATTACTTAATTATAAAAACAACAAATACACACAATATTTGTATGTAAAACATATAAACTAACATTTTAGTTAAATAAGCCTTTTTTGTGGTAGTTAAAAGGTCCTTAAGGTAATAGAGGGAGAGAAAAGAAAAGGGTTAAATATTGTGTGAAGGCTACACACCCAGGATTATAACCAACTAACAGCGATTGCACGTTTATTAAATGATATAAAAACCATAAATTCCCACCTTTACAAGGTGAGTATTTAGATGAAAATACAGTTGAAAATAAAATTGCACTTAAATATTGAAGACCATGATTAAATTACTGAAAGTTACAATCCAAAAAATCTTAATTGATATTATTCTGAATGATCTCAATACGTTAAAAGAAATGCAAGCAACGTTAGAACTTTCAGAACTCTTTTTTTTATTGCAGACATCAGTTTGAAACTGACTCTCATAAACGATTCATTTTATAAAAGCTTTTCTTAATAATAACACGAATAACACTTAATGAATCATAAATTTAGTTATATTTTCAACTATAACTTTTTTCTACTGAACCGATTTTGATAATTTTTAGAATAATGAAGTTCGCATATATTAATATTATGACAAAATTTGATTCGAATTTAACGACTTGTAATAGACAATTTTATGGAAATTCATTGCTTGAATATCCTGAATCAGATATTGGTACATATCTTTTAATATACTGAACCGATTTTTAAATAGTCAACTTCTCATTACTGTAGTGAATACTTAGGTCAAATTTTAATTAATTTTTGCGGATTTGATCATGCCAAGAACGGATCGACAGACGGACATAGCTAAATCGACTCAGATTTTGATTTGATACAATACACCTCTTCACCACTTATGTTTGTGGAAGGTAAATTAAGGAAATGAACATAAAGGCGAAGTAGTCAAATCTATATTTGCATCAAAATTGTATTTAAATTTTACTTTGGGTTATGTTTTCTCGCAAACCACGTTTTCTAAATTGTCCGTAATTTATAGTCCTGCAGTGCTGCCACATAATAATAATCCTAAAAAACAAACCATACTAGATTGCCCAAAATTCAAATTTCCAACTCAAGAAGTGTAAAATTAAGCAGCATTTATTTTTGGTGTTAAAATGAAATTCGGGAACATCGTTAATATGTAGGATATGTGACGACAAGGAAGAGCTAAATGGTCTCTGCTCACAAGAATGGAGTGGTTAGACATTCAAATTTTCGGTGAGTCAGAAGATCTTGCAATTTAGAAGCTAAATAGTCCTACTTAACTCATATTTATGATTAGATGCTAACAGCAATTTAATCAACGAAATATGTAGATCTTGCTGATTACCGGCATATGAGTCCTTTTTTCCATCCCAATATTAATAACTTTTCTCTATCTTATTACTCTTCAGCGGTCGCCGTATTGATTGAATTAAGGAAACAATACAAACAATACATTCACGTATTACTGTCATATTTTTATTATAACACAAAACTGTTCTTTGCATTGTATTAAGAATAGATTATTAAAATATTAAATTCACAGTGGATCCTTTTAAAAATGTTTCTTACGTCAAGTGTCTATCTTTGGAACCCTGTGTTCCGATCTCAGCTATATTCATAAAACTAAATCTATCCTGCACATTATCACTGTGTAAAATATAACTATAATTAAAACCAATTGAAACTTACAAAATCAACTTATTAAATATCACAAAGCTAAGAATATGTAATACCCTGCATCATATTGTTGGTTATAAATGGAATTTTCGTGAACGGAGGTTATGTGGTAGCTATGGGTATTTATTGACAAAAATCTCTAACATCTCTTCTGATTACATTTATCTTATTTAAATGAAGATATCTTCAAACCTACGACCTGTATTTTGATCACAAGCTTTACACAGACATTCATCCAGACATTCAGTCAGACGGGTAACGTTAAGTGATCCTATATCAAATGGTATACAAACAAAGTAAAAGCTATATTCGGTGAAGCCCGACTATTTGATGCCCTACATTATATTGTTTGTTATTAATGGTAGATATCAAAAATTAATGATCGACCCTCGTATAAATATATTTTTTATTTGTGCTTAAAAGTGTATATTATGGTACTTATATATATGTATGATTTGTGCACTTTAAAAGGATTTTTACGGAAGCTACAGACCGACCCTCGCAAAATTTTGTACATTGATTTTGCTTATATTTATTTTAAATTAAACAATTCCTATCAAAATGATATTTTTAAGGGGGATTGTATAGGACCTATGAGAAAAATGGATAATTTGGCACATCATTTTAAAACATTATTGGACTTATTTGTGCCAAATTTCTTGCTTCTTTATATTCTGACTTTTATATCCTTTCGGGAAAGAACATTTGTATGGGGCTAGATGAAATAATGGACCCATCATTACCAATTTCAATAAGCATCATCATAATGACATATGCCAAGTTCATCTCTAAAATTGCGACCTGCCTTTTTTCACAAAGTTTACATGGACAGCCAGCCGGTCAGATGGACAGACAGACGGGCATCATTAAATCGACTCAGAAAGTGATTCTGAGTGGTAGAAATCTTAAGCACAAACTCATTATACCTCAACCAACAATGGTGGTGCATGTTATAAATAGTGAATACAATATTTTCTTGTCATTTCATCATAAAAGCATAATACCCCTACCACCAAGGGGAAATATATAAAACTTTTCTCCAATTTACCCTTTATGAATGATATTAAGTAAAAACCAGGATTTTAAGTTCTCTTAAATATATTTATTAAAATTGTCCTTTAATTTCCACGCACGCATATTTGTGTGTGTACTTAAATGCCAGAGTTATAAATAAAAAAATTTCGGCAATCACCCGCCACTTATTATATAAGTATTTATATATATTTTACCGATTGTAACATCGAACTCATAAATATTGTAGTTACATTTCAATCATACTTTCAAATTTTATGCTCGAACTGTTAAACAACTCAAATACATACACACACAAAAACATATGAGTATGTGAATGTATTTGGCAATACAATTCAATTGAATTGAAAATATTTATCAGAAATAAATATAATCGATTCATATGAATGAAGTTTTGTTTAAAAAAGAAAATATGAAAAAAAATTATGTATCGCAACAAGAAGTCAATGTCATGTCACATATATTTTTTTGAAAATACATATAGTGTAGTGTATATTTACATGGATGTCAATAGAAAATATTACAAATAGATTGAATATAACCCAGCGAAAAGAATATCCATAATACAGAGCAAATGGTATGGTGTGATTGATTGAAGAAGGTGATCTACGCTACATATTATTTCTACAGAGGCCATGAATGCTGTAATCCATCTCAGCAGTACGGCCAGACTCAGAACAGTCAACGTTTAGTAATCTAGAGCATATTGATATGCGATTATTTTTAATATGCTGCAGATGGAATGTTTGTCATTCTAAGATCATATTAGGTGCTTCAAGTCGGAGAGTTAAAGTGGAACATTGACATCCGGCACTTCTGATGGCCTCTGGTGTAATCTATATATGCAGGGAGAAACTAGCAAAGCATTCTCAATATTTGAAGAATTTCTTAATATGAGAATCTTCTCTCAGAGAACAGTTCGTTAATGAAGGAGAAGATGAGTTATCTGATGTGGATTCAGTAGAAATCCACTTAAGTGTATCAGGGGCACTAGTGTTAAACATTTTTCACAGTTAGCTGAGCAAAAATGGACTGAGATACGCATAGACAAAGTCGTTAAGGTGTTATGGCTTCCTACAATGTGAATAAAGTAAGTTATAAGGACATATAGAAATGGATATCTGTATTTTCACGTTACTGGGTGTAGGACAAAAACGCTTGTAGACTAGAATTACCCTTAATGATTATTATCATAGCTGCAGGAATGAAAACAAGAGTATATTTCACCTTCTCTAAAAATGTCTATAAAAGTCATAGTAAGTATAAGGAAACGCTTCCTACATAATAGACGATTTAAGTGATTTAGGGATAATGCTGAACGACCTACTGATATATTTAAAATTTTTAAAGTGGATCTAATTCTATACAACTAGTGACAGTAAGACACAAGTGGACTCTTTTATTGCTAGTTAAATAGATGTGTCTAAACGGGGTTATTGGACCTTACTTGACAGACCGGAAGAACGTGAACTACCATTGTAGCTTAGGTAAGGTCATGAAGTTGTAATGAAAGATTTTGGAAATAAGAATAGCTAATGCTTAACTTGAGTTCTGAAGGTCCCTTTGTATTACCTAAAAGTAGAAAAATTGGAAGGAAAGGAAGTGTAGAAGTTTTAAAGAGTTCCTAACTCTTTATCTAAGTAGAGAGGCAGGAAAGAATATGTCAAATTAAATTAAAGTAATCTTTGAGAAGGAAAAATGATTGTTGTCCAGTTTGACCAGCATTTCAAATTACATATACTATGAAGAAATCTTAGATGCAGACTTTTCGCCTAACCAATTGTCATAAAGGAGGAATAGTTTTCTCCTCCTCAAAACGGCAACTTCTGCAAAAGTTATACCCATTCTTGATAAATGTAATCCGAGACGAATATGCTCTTATACTGCAGCGACTGTATCTGTATCTCTCAAGAGATTTCTCAAAATATTGGCAAATGATGACCTAACCCAATCCATTCTGTGCCATATCAGTTTGGTAGTCAAACCCGACGGTTCATTATTTCACCGGTGTTGCACACAGACAATCAGTGTCCCATTACTTTAGGTTAGATCCACCATATTTAGTTCCATTTCCAGTGAAATGTTCTAATGCTTTCCATCCTACTCAATTATAAGCGTCATTCCCGGACAAGATTTGATGTCGTGTAAATGCCCGTAAAGGAACCGAATTTATATCTCAATTGTGGAGGATTTATTGGCACTTCTTAATAACTTTCTTACAATAGACTTGATGTCATATCGGACCTATATTTTGATATGCCTGCTGGGTTATCTTTATTGACATATACATATTAATGTATGTACGTATGTATGTATGTATGTATGTATGTATGTATGTATGTATGTATGTATGTATGTATGTATATGTATGTATGAATGTATTTTAAAACATCCATATTGTAACATTATTCTCAACCCTTTCATTTTTATCTTTTTATGATTATGACATTATTTCAATATTGTAATATGTTGACTTCGAGTTTTATATATTTTTGCACTCTGTAATCTTCCCACATCCCTTGATAACTCCCATTTGCAAATATTATTGGAAATATCCATTTTAGACAAATAAAAAATAAAAATACACAAAACCTGTCTGTCATTTTACCTGTTTTATATATTCGCTCCCACATTTTTATACCCTCCACCACCACAAGTGGTGAGGGTATATTAAGTTTGTCATTCTGTATGTAACGCCAAGAAGGAATCATCTCAGACCCAACAATGTATATATATTATTGCATCAAATCAAAAACTGAGTCGACTTAGCTATGTCCGTCTGTCCGTCTGTCTGTCTGTTGGAAACATTCTCACGCCTAGAATAATTGACCGAATTCAATAAAACTTGGCCACATTGTTTGTTATTGTCCTAAGCAGTTTGCTATTTAAAACCAGCTATATCGGTTTATAAGCACGGAAGTTATAGACCGATATCTGAAACAACCTCAAAATTTCAAAAATGAACTCTTATAATTTCTTCTAAAAATGTAATTGGACTTAAACAAAAAATTAATTTTAGCATACCATTACACGTGCTTCATCATCGTGCCAAAAATTATCAAAATCTGATTAGCCGGAAAAAAGTTATAGGCTGTAATATGCAAAATTTTGATACACCCCAAACTCTTTGTGTCATATGGACCGCAATTTTTAAGATAATTTACTGAAATTTGTCACAACTAATTTTTAAACCATTCTTAATATATGTTATAAATTTTATTAACATTGGTCCATATTTTGATATAGCTCCCATATAACGCCATTTCCCGGAATATGATTTATAGCTCATAAAACTCTTAAATTGGAACCAATTCTATTGAAATTTGGCACAAATAATTATTTAACTATTTTAAATATATACTATAAAGTTTATTCACATGGGTCCGTATTTTGATATAGCTCCCATATAAGGCCCCTTCCCGGAATGTGATTTATAGCTCATAAAACTCTTAAATTTGAACCAATTCTTTTAAAATTTGGCACAACTAATTTCCTAGCTATTCTAAATATATGTTATAAATTATATTAAGATGGGTCCATATTTTGATATAGCTCCCATATAAGGACTTTCCCGGAATATGATTTATAGCTTATAAAACTCTTAAATTTGAACCAATTCTATTGAATCCATATTTTGATATAGCTCCCATATAAGGCCCCTTCCTGGAATTTGATTTATAGCTCATAAAACTCTTAAATTGGAACCAATTCTATTGAAATTTGGCACAAATAATTGTTTAACTATTTTAAATATATACTATAAATTTTATTCACATGGGTCCGTATTTTGATATAGCTCCCATATAAGGCCCCTTCCCGGAATGTGATTTATAGCTCATAAAACTCTTAAATTTGAACCAATTCTTTTGAAATTTGGCACAATTATTGTTTCAACTATTCTAAATATATATTGTGAATTTTATTTACATGGGTCCATATTTTGATATAGCTCCCATATAAGGCCTCTTCCCGGAATATGATTTATAGCTTATAAAACTCTTAAATTTGAACCAATTCTATTGAAATTTGGCACAACTTATTTTCTAGCTATTTTTAATATATGTATTAAGTTTTATTTACATGGGTCCATATTTTGATATAGCTCCCATATAAGGCCCCTTCCCGGAATATGATTTATAGCTTATAACACTTTTAGATTTCAACCAATTCTATTGAAATTTGGCACAACTAATTTTCTAGCTATTTTAAATATATGTTGTAAACTTTATTAAAATGGGTCCATATTTTTATATAGCTCCCATATAAGGCCCCTTCCCGGAATATGATTTACAGCTTATAATACTTTTAGATTTGAACCAATTCTATTGTATTGTGGGTCCATATTATGATATAGCTCCATTATAACGCCCCTTCCCGAGTAAATAAAGACCAATTCTACTGAAAGTCGACACAATTATTTTGCTAACTGTTCTGAAGATATTATATTAATTTGCCCTGTATCGGTCCAAATTTTCCTATAGCTCCCTTATAACGGGATTTTCCGGAAAACGGATTAGATTTTATAAAACATTTAAATAAAGATCAATTCCATTAAAATTTAGCACAATGATTTTTCTAACTATAATAAAAGTATATTATAAATATAAACAATCTTGGTCCAAACTTCGGGAAGGGGTCTTATATGGGAGCTACATATAAGACCCCTTCCCGGAAACTAGTTTTGATCTTATAACAAGCATATTTTTTATTTTTATACGCTCCACAGTACAAGTGGTAGAGAGAGAATATTAACTTTGTCATTCTGTGTGTAACGCTAAGAATAATAATGCAGACCCCATAATGTATATATTCTTGCATCAAGTCAAAATCTCAATCGATTTTCGTCAATCTCTTTGTCTGCTCACATCCGCAAAAATTAACAGAGCTCAATGAAAATTGGTAGAAAAAAGGCAGTTAATAGAAAAATTTTATAGCTTAAATTGTATCTAATTTTATGACTAATTAAGTATTTCTGTGTTATATACATTTGTGAGTATATGTGTGTCTATGGAACCTAACGTATTAACTTTACACGAATTTGTGGTGGAGGGTATTTAAGATTCGGCATAGCCGAATATAGCATTCTTACTTGTTCTTCATTTCAATTTATTGACATTTTTTTATATTTTTTAACGTTTATTTTTTGTTGCCAAAATTTTATTGACCTCAAGCACGTTTATCTCAAATTGTTGTGTTTTTCTTTTATAATAAAATAAATTTAATAAAAATATTATCCCTTTTTTAACAATAAATTTATGTGCATGTGACATGTCACTGTTTGATAGGAAATATCTCTTTATGTTTGTGATATTATTTTAAGATGAGAGTAAATTATTTTAATTTTAAATAAAAATAAGTCACAAAGGCATAGTTTACGAGAACGTCCATATTTTTGATGATTTTTATGGATATAAATATGAAAATGTACGTTCATCTCAAAATCGAAGCTAAACGCATAAACTACTTACATTAATTAAATTTTCTAAAATTTGTGATAAAAGATAGATATGAATGACGATAATATTTAAAAAATTTTATCAACGTTGGCTCATCATAGGTCCAAGAATCATACACCTATATTCTTGGACCTATGATGATACAATGCGTTAATCCGGAAGGGAAAATTTTAAAAAGACAAGTGAGAATGCCTTAATACCCTTAATACCCTTCAAAAATTAGCATGAGTTGTAGATACTGAACCATTAATTTAACAACTTAAACATCGATTGCGAAATACTTTTGAATTTACCGAGTCATAACTTTTAATAGCCAGATTTATAGAAAATAATGTTAAAAAAAAGATTTTTCTATATATATTGAAAATATTTAGATAAATGTCTGAATTTCGATATAATTGGCCCATATTTAACAATCTTCTAAACCTAATATACTATTCCGGGAACTGAAATTATAAAGGAGTAATAACTTAATATGGCTCGATAATAGTCAATCCAGATTCATTAATTAAAAATAGTTAAAAAAGAATTTATAAAATTTCATTAAAATTAAGCTTAAACTCTTTTCTGTGAAGTGACCTTAAATGGGAACTTTAGTAAAATAAACCTGATTTAAGATAGTTAGAGTAACATATATTTAAGATAGTTAGAGAAGTAATTGTACCGAATTTCAAGAGAATTTAAGTTCGAAACCATCTTCCGAGGTGCTATCGCAAAATATGGACCGAAATTGGTAAAATTAATAATATCTATTTAGGACACACAGAAAAATAATTGTGTCGAATTTCAATAGAAATAATGTTACCACCCTAAGGAAAGTGTCGCATATGGGAGCTACAGAAAAATATGGACAGATGTAAGTGTAATAAATAACATATACTCATAACGCTTTTGATGATATGATATGATTGTACTGAATTTCAATATAATTGGTCTATATTTATTAGTTTTATAAGCTCAAAACCATTTTCCGGCCTCATATAGGACATAAAGCTAAATATAGAACAATGTTGTTGAAATTAACAACATGTATCGACGACACTTAGAAAAATATTGAAATTTCAATAGAATTATTTCAAAATTTTTATGAGTATTTGGAAACTGATATATATTTCAGGATCGCAAGACGCAAGATTCGATACAACGCATTTTCGATTTGAAACAAATCTGCAACTTGTGATCTACTGGTAGGATTTACACAAAATTGGGCAAAGCGATATCAGAGTATTTATAATTATGTTACTGGAATAACTTGGGCTTAACTCCCTCTATAACGAAGTTATGAGGCCTCGAAATTGCCTTTAAATACAAGTTTCCATGAGAAACTTATCTGTACAGTTTTCGAGTTATTTGTAGTTGATATTTAAACATTTAAAATTTGGTCGAAAAGTAAAATCTAAAAGCTTAATATTTCTATAAGTAAAAACCTATCTATCCGATCTTCACAAGGAGTGAGATCGCAAAATATTTAATACAAGTTTTTCAATAAAATTTCAACCCAAGTATTATTTGATTTTTTAAAGCAATGTTGAAGAATAGTTAAGGACCCAGGAGCAGTCAAAATTTAAGAAAATAAATCTTGGTATGGCAAACAACATAAACTTGGAACAAAAGAAGCCAATCATTTGTTACAATGGTCTCTTTAAATACCGAAATTTACTTTAAAATCAGGCTGCTTCCATTTATAAGAGTTCATTTTATTATTTTTGACCTGACTTAGCATCCTGTTACAATGGTAAACCATCCATTGTACCAAGAGAGGCAAATCCTCCACACAGACCGGCGCTGAAGCTAATGGCAAGAGCTTATTTTAAGAAAGAGAATTTAAGAGCACAAACGAGGGTTCCAAAAGTTTGCTAGATTTTTAACCTTCTTGTTCGTCCAAAGTTATTGAAATAATATTCATTTTTTATTGAAACACTGTACAATGTCCGTCTGGTTGGCTGTCCATATACCAATTTTAGACATATCAAGAGTCAAGAACGAAGTATATTTAGATTTGCATTGTTCGATCCAATATTACGAATAGTTTCCATCGAAATATTCTACCATGGTTTTAGGCTCATAAAAATTACTGATAAGACAATATTTTCATCGAATTAGACACAAATAGATTCTTTTGTAGTCTAACTCACTTGTCAAATCTCAAGAGTGATCGTAGCTACCATACGGACCCTCTTTCCAAAATCACTTGGAAGTCTTTAAATCTTAAAAAATGTAAGTGTTGCGAAGATCGATTAATAATTTCCTTTGGTCCTCTTTACCGAATATTACACTCTTAGTTAATTTTGAGTTGGAGAATCATGAACGTAAGTTTACAATTTTGGGCCTTAAATATAAACTTTAATCCAGTAGAAGATTTAAATATGAATAATCTATATGAATTTAAAACAATTGCTTAAAATAAATATTACAAGATTAACACATACATAAAGTAACAAAAGGATTTCTACAAAATACTATACATTCTTAATTTATACAGGACTCAACTTTCTTGGAAAAAAAAACTCATACACAAAATTTCCATTTAAATGCCATAATTGAGCTTGTAAAAACAAATTAAACTTCAATTTAAGACAAGTGCGAATACATTCACTGTTATTATGACTTAATCATGCCATCCTGGGGATTTGCCTTCCATGTCTCGTTATTGTAACAATTTTCGTAGCATTTTTTTATGATGCCAAATAAAAACAAAACCCCTAACAGTTGTAAAGACATTCAAAACGTTCCATGAGATGATAAAGCAAAACTCTGTGTGATGTCTTACTGTGGTGTTGTGGCAAAATATGAAGAAGATGATGATGATTTTATAACCACCCGTTGCGTTTCATCTTTTAACTAAAACTCAGGAAAATAATGATAATAATGATTTTCGTTTTAAAACCCGCCTCCAATTTTTGATGGTTTTATTTTTCTCTTTTTCTATGGCTGCTATGTACAAAACAACTTAATATACAATAAGGCCTTTTGGGTTAAAGTTTATTTTAAATGATTTTTTTATTATTGTCTTTATTATCTTTGCTACAACTTTTCAACTTTCAATTATATTTTTCTTCTTATATTTACAGTTTATTTAGAGCAGCAGGAAAAAAGTTATCTACTTGAAAAACTTTAGTTGTTTCTTGAAATGGGGGGGAGGAGAATGATGAAAGAGAGTAAATTGTTTTATAGGTAGTTTTGAGCACTCTATAATTTTGGTAGTTTTAGGAAGACATTATTAGTGATTATTATCAAAGATATATAAATTCCAAAATAAATCATCAGTTCCGACACTATAATATTTGATGGACTTCCTCAGTTATACCCTCCACTAAGTGGTGCTGAGGTTATATTAACTTTGTTATTCCGTGTATGATGGTAAGAAGTAATCAGTTTCCTATTTAAAACCAGTACTATCGGTTCTTTGGAAAAAAAGTTATAGACCGACATCTGAACAACTTTAAATTCCGAAAAGTATTTTATAATTTTTAACAACACGTAACAGGATTAAACAAAAAATTCTACATACAGTTATACATCATTGTACAACAAAATCACCAAATTTGGATCAATAGAACAAAAATTATTGGCTAAAATTTGCAAAATTTTGATACACCCCAAATTCTTTGTGTCATATAATGATACCTTCTAACACCAAAAGTGGTGATGAGGTTATATTAACTTTTTCATTCTGTGTATTATGCTAAGAAGAAATCAGTTTTCTATTTAAAACCAGTTATATCGGTTCTTTGGAAAAAAAGTTATAGACCGACATCTGAACAACTTTAAATTTCGGAAAAGTCTTTTATAATTTTTAAACAAAACGTAAAATGATTTAAAAAAAAATAGATTTTACATACAACAAAATCATAAAATTTGGATCAATAGAACAAAAATTATAGGCTGAAATATGCAAAATTTTGATACACCCCAAAATCTTTGTGTCATATAGGTCGCAATTTTAAATATAATTTTCTGAAAATATTCATAAATACTTGTTTTGATATAATCATAAATCCAAATAAACAATAATGTACTGGGGTCTTTATTTGACCTAGTCACCATATAAGGCTTCTTCCCGAAATATGCTTTATAGCTTATAAAACTCTTAAAAATGAACTCTTAAAAATTAAATTTGGCTTAATTAAATTTCTAACTGTATTGAATATATATTGTTCAATTTATTAATATTTGACAATATTTTGCTATAACTTTCTTATAACAATCTTTCCCGGAAAACGGATTTGAGCTAAAAAGCACATAAATTTTCTAACTATGTTAAATATGTTATTAATCACGATCCATATTTTTCTGTAGCTCCCATATAAGGCCCCTTCTCGGAAAACGAGTTTGAGCCATTGAAACATTTTAATTTAAAATTGTCAGGATTATTTTTCTTACTGTATTGAATATGTGTAACTTTCTTGGCGAATATTGGCCCATATATTGAAACAGCTGCCAATTAAACATATAAGACTTCTAAATTACTAATTTGACGAATATGGAGCCGCATTTTGCTATAGTTCCCATAAAAGGTTTTTTTCAATTTTATATAATTTTTTAAACTGTCTCTAATATATGAATCTAGCTTGACAATTATCGGGCCATATTTGAGTATGACTTCTTTATAACCTCACTTTCTGGAATAGTGTTTAAAACTTAAAAGGTTCTTAAATATGCACCAATTTCATCAAAATTCATACAACAAGATAATTGTCTTCTTAGATATTGTCTTTTGTGTACGAGAATTCTTTCGTTAACATTAATTTTTTTAATAAAATCGGTCATTTTAACATATATCGCTGTGCCAATATTTTAGATATGATATTATATGATATGATATAATATGATATGATATGATATGATATGATATGATATATAATCATATTTCACTGTTGTTTTTATGGAGGCTTTTTTCCTTAATCGGTGTTTAAGTTCCTTGATGCAATATCCTTAACACATGCTTTATTTTGCATAATGTAAGTAGTGGAGTTTGCTTAAGAATCGGCACCGCTGAATATAGCATGCTTTCAGGTTTTTTTTTATAATTTCTTCACAGTAATAAAACACTCTTTGTAGCGCTTTATTGCAATCACCTACTATTTCCTTTCACTATTTCATTTCCTCCCCCTCTTTAACTCCTTTTTAAATTTATTTATTTTAAACGAAAACTTTTCTATCATTTCGAAGTGCAATGTAAATTTATTCTTATTAAACATTTTGTTATTCTTTAAACTAAAACAAATGGAAATTTATTTTATTTTTAAAATTTAACTGACGAAATGTCTGTTAAAATGTTTGAAGTGTTCCAAAAAGGTACAAGAATATTCACCATCTTCCTGTAATTAAATTTTAATTTCTGTCTACATTTTTCCACTTAATAATTATTTTTAATTAGTAACACACAGGGGGAGGTAGGGTGAGTTGGGAGTTTATTAAACATTTTGTTAAATTAAAAAAAAATTATAGATAAAATAAAAACTTCTAATGGATTTTTTATTAAGCGAATTAAAACTTTTTCTATTATTTAAAAAAATAATTATTAGAAAAAATAATAAAATAATTGTTATTTTATTTATATAAGTACAGTATTGAAACGTCTAGAAATAATAAGAAAAAAGTTGTATTTATTAAAAAACAGTTCATATAAGTGTGTTGTTACAACAAATAAGCCTTTAAATATTTTTGTACCCTACACCACCGAAGTTGGTTGGGAATTATGCATTTGAGCTGATGTTTGTAATACACCAAAAATGGTTTTATACCCACCTTTAATTATACGCTTCAACTCAGAATCAAATATATTTCATATATTTCAGATACCTCCGATACAAATGTACTTTCCGGAATGGGGTAATAAAAGTCCAAAATACAAAGCGATTTAAACGAAATTTGGAACAAGTAAGTCGTATAATATTCTAGAACGATGTGCCAAAATATGCGAGGTCCATTACTTCTCATAGGTCTCAGACAAACCCCTTCTAAATATAAAAAATCTTACGTTTATGTTGGTATTATAATAATAACTGGTCAAATTATGATAAATATAAGCAAAAATCTATGTTCAAAATTATCGGAGAGTCGGTCTATCCAGCTCTCATATAACCCTCCAGCAAAATTCATTTTAAAACATATTAATTTCACATAAACGTTAGTGTTAAAATAATGTGCTACACAGTTAAGAATAAATTAGAATTTTAGATTATACGAGGGTAGTTTATAATTTTTTCGAAACTACTATTTTAAACTAATATTGTGGTGTAGAGTATAACATTGCCGGGCTTCACTTACTTCGTTTGTATGTCATTCCGATCTTCACAAATTAGATTTTATTAAACAAAGAAAAAAGAAAAGTTAAGGTTCTGAGTTTGGACTTTGTAAACTTAACGGGGTTGATCCATAAGGTTTCAAAATGGATACATCGGTTCACAAAAATACTAAAGTACTTATACCTGCATGTTTTTTAAATAGTTGCATATAGTTTTTATCCTATAGCGATCCAAGTTTTATCAGATTTTTGATGATATTTTTTATTTATTTTTTTAAGAACTTAAACTCTTTTTGAACTATAATTTGGTAAATAGAATTCGGTCGGAGAGATATAGCAAAAATCGTAAAAAAGCATTTTTGGAAAAATTTTTATAGAATTTTGAGAATTGTGCGATTTTTTTTAAAAAGAACAAAATAATTTACATTTAAAGAACCAAAATTCTATTTATGTACAGAATTCTATGAGTTATTTTATTGGGAATTAGTTTGTAATAAATTAGGAAGTATATTTGGAGTGACATCGTGACGCCAAATAATATACCAAAACTTATGATCTCGAAAATCGTAATAACTGATATTGCATTAGATTAGATTTTTATGACAGTTCAAAACTATGTTCAAGATTACTCTATACCGTGCATGTTGCATATAGTTTTTCCTATAGCATCATTTAAATTTCTTTCTGATTTTTGATGATATTTTTTATTTATTTTTTTAAGAACTTAAACTCTTTTTGAACTAAATAATTTGGTAATAGAATTCGGTCGGAGATATAGCAAAAATCGTAAAAAAGCATTTTTGGAAAATTTTTATAGAATTTTGAGAATTGTGCGATTTTTTTAAAAAGAACAAAATAATTTACATTTAAAGAACCAAAATTCTATTTATGTACAGAATTGCTATGAGTTATTTTATTGGGGAATTAGTTTGTAATAAATTAGGAAGTAATATTTTGGAGTGACATCGTGACGCCAAATAATATACCAAAACTTATGATCTCGAAAATCGTAATAACTGATATTGCATTAGATTAGATTTTTATGACAGTTCAAAACTATGTTCAAGATTATGATATACCTAATGGACGCCTGCGATTAGTCTAAAGGGCTTAATCCATCTCATCGGTGAGAAGTACGTATACTTTGACCTTTGACACTTCACAAAGGGAGTCCAGCATATAAGATATAAGATATGAGAAACACAAACTTCTTTCTTAAATATTTTCTTCATTAAAAGGTAAACCAAGTCTACAGTGACAGCAACATATATACACCTCTGCGACTATGATTCAGAAGTGATTTGTACGTTCCAGCTTCAAAACAAACCACATCTCCTTGGGGTCACTGTATCATTTACTGTCGGCCTATTTAACAATGTATTGAAAATTGTAACTGACGCGTCTGATACATCCAACATCTGATATATATTAGCATCTGATATATCAAATGCGGCGTCATAACAGCTGTTCATGACTGAAGTGGTCGCTGTGCACAGGGATCTACAATAACGTAACATTGGTCGACAAGTAGGAATTTAGTTACATGAGGCTTCATTGGCAGAAGTACCGACTGACTTCACTTCTCCAACTTTTTTATATATCTTACAACATCAACTACGATGCAGCGAATTTTCGATGATTTATTATGTTGATAGTTTTGAATAATTTTATTTTCTTAAAGCCTTCCTTTAAGCAAATCAAATGCATCATTCTCTTCGTCCACTTATCCCAACTAAAAATCATGCAATAATAACAATTTGTGACATTTTCAGAAATAACGAGTTTAAATTTTAGTCATTTCAATTTAATTTATTATTTTTATATTTTTCGTAAACATTTTCGCTTAAGTTTTCTTTAAACCCTTTGAAGAACACACATATTCTCACATATATACATATACAAATTCACATACAAACGCATATTAATGACAATCGAATTTTATTTGTTTTTATATCATCTCTTTTTTAACGATTATACACTTGTACAAGAGAATGTTTATATTATAAAAGTTGTCATTGTAGTAGTTAGTGAGTGTATAAATGTCGTATTAAAACGTTGCTGTTGTTGTTGTTACTTCCGTTATGTTTTGTTTTTATTTTGTTGTTGTTTGTTTATGCGTTTTTCCGCCTTGACGATTTTAAATAAAACCGTTTAACATATTGTCACCACCACAACAACAAACGAGTCCTTTACTCATAGCGAAATTCTATAAACACCCATGTACATATGTGATTGTATGTGAGTGTGTGAATGAATTGAATATGATGTATCAAAATATTGTAACAAGGTTTCAATTTCACTTATTTATACTCATTCCATAGACTCCCTGTTGAAAGGGATGATGTTTTTTTGGATTTTATACAGATCATTTTTTAGGTACTTTTTTCCCTGTTTAAGGTACTATTTTTATTTCATGCTCTATGACAAATGTTTGACAAAAATTAGGGAAAAGCTTAATGTTCTGATATATCAGTATAATTATGGATCTCTACAGTCGAAAAAAGCTTGGGCCAATAAACGATTGAAAAATAGCGCTTAATCATAACTACTTTTAGAAAAAAGATTTAACGACATTTTGACAAAAGAAGCTGGCATGCTGAACCATCCAGATTATATGGACAGCTTAATGTCAATATAACGAGTTGTGCCAATATTTGAACATCGGAAAAATTGAGATGGATTGAGGAAAATAGTACCAAGTACTTTATATTCTTATCCCCCAATAGCATCACTAGATTTATCCTTAACAATTGACTATTTGTCAATATTTGTCGTCGTTTCACATTCTGTGTATTTGTTTTTATTTATTTCGAATGTTTTTTGGTGAGAAACCACAGGTGCCCTCTATAATGAATTTCGCGAATTGTATTTTGTTTTTCTGTTATTTTTGGTTTCGTTGTTATTTTTTCTTCAACTGCTTACGTAACGTTATTTTTCTCACATTGTTTTTATTTTTGTTATCTATAAACAATTTTACGTTTTTTGAGGGATTAAAAATAAAGTGGTTAAAATTTACATACTCATACATATACAACAACCAACATACATACACTCATATACACAATAAGAGATCCATAGAAATGATATCGTTTATAATGTATCTAAAAGTATTTACCTAAAGCTTTTCTGTGGAAATGTTTATGTTAAAAAGGACATTTATACATAATTTTGTATAAATATTCGTACTTAATGTGGTGGATTAGTTAACAAAGAATAAATAGTGTTGAATATATGTACAATACATACGTAAATATTATGAGACAATATCGAGGATATAGAGGGGGTATTTTTTTAAATTTAAGAATTAAGTGTTAAGAGATCTAACAGATACAAAATTTGATGTTATGCAAAACTGGAATTAAAGTGTTTAAATGAGTATTTAAATTAAAGATTAAAATCTCCTCCACTGAAGCAAATATTGTAGGTAATATTAACGGAAAATGTTCGTAGAATTTTTGCGAAAAAGGTGTTAAATAAACAAATTTTTATTCTAATTAACAGATTTTTTCTTCAAATTAAAGAATTTTCTTTAAATATACTAAAAATATTAATCAAGCAATTTTTTATTAAAAGTTTGAATAAATTTTCATAAAAAATTAACGAAAAATATGTTATATCAACAGATTTTTAATAAAAACGGCAGTTACAGATCGTAAGTGAAACAACATACAAATTTATTCAATTCTACTTACAAAAATTTTAATTTGAATAAAATTTCTGTTAATTTAACTTTTTTTCATCAAATAATTTTGTATATTTTCTTTGTCATGTTTCATTTAATATGACCTTGTGCGCTTTGCTGCCCAAAAATTATGTTAGATCCCGAAAGAAATTTCACAAATCACAACCAGTATTAAAAAAAGTAATTGTGGGCTACCACACCCCCAATCCTATCCCTCCTTCATTTTGTATAGTAAAACAGTTAATTAAAAAATTATTGGGGCCAAATTTAGGAACTCTCGGTGTAGTGCTTTTTTGGATATTCGATTATCAACAGCGGCTACCTCTCCACTTGATCCTATCCGTCCTTCATTTTGTCTAGTAAAACAGTTTCTGAACAATTGGTTGGGACCAAATTTAAGAATTCTCGCTGCTTTATATATTTAAAGATCAAAATTTGCTTTGTATGGGAGCTACCTCTCCCCCTGATTCTATCCGCCCCACATTTAGTTAATTAAAACAATTCCTTAAGGGAGTTATTGGTAACAAATTTGAAAATTCTCTATGAATTCGTTCTTTAGATATTCGATAATCAATATCTGCTTCGTATTGGGTACTCTTTTCCCTGGTCCTATCAGACTTTTTCATGTAATATTATTTTCTTATACCTGTTTCTAAAAAAATATATTTTTATACAAAAATATTGCAAATTTTTTGTTTTTTAATAGAAATAAATTTAACAACAATTTAACGTGATTCTTTCTCAATTTAATTAAAATTTCGTAAATTAATTTAAACAATATTTATCAATATATAGAATTTGTTCAATTTATACAATATTCAAATTGAATAATATTTATTCAAATTAACCACATTTTTTTTAACGAATTCAAATAGTCATATTGACAATTTTTCGTGAATTTGAAGAATTTTACGAAAAATTAACGAATGTTTGTTATGATGATTAAAGGTTTCGTTGTCTGATATATAACCTACTTTTCTTTAATTCTACACAACTTTTGAGGATTAATAGAGCAGCCACAATAAGATTATGTAGCACTTAAAATTTCTAAATAATTAAACATTCTAAATCACCTGAGTTTTACGAATTTCATTAGTTATTCATTTGCATCTACTCACAAATTCACTTTCGCTCCATTACTTATTATTGTTAAATTATTGTCAAATTAATTAAATTTATAACATGACAATAATATCAATATTCAATTTACCTCAAATAAATTATCCAAAATAAACATGGTCGTAAATAAGTTGTATTTATGCATCATATATCACTCACTTACTTAGACACTCATTCACACACTCGCTCACTTTACCCAAAAACTGTTTTGTAATTAGATAATAATCAATTCATTGGCAATTACACTCAATCAATTGACAGTGTCAATAAATTAATCGTTCACAACTTTCAAGACAAGACGAAGAAGTTTCTTGTTCGCGTGAACAGAAAAGGTAAATTAATGAGGAAAAGTAAAAAAACAACAAAACATCTATCACATGCAACCTGATATAGGAATATAACGAAATATAAAATATAATTTTATTATACCCTCCATCACCACAACTGATGATGAGGGTATACTAACTTGGTCATTCCGTGAGTAACACCAAGAAGGAATCATATAAAACTCCATAAAGCATGTTTACTCTTGCATCAAATCGCAGTCGATCAAGCTACGTCCGTCTTTATATTGGAAATATCACGCCTAGAATAATTATCCGAATTTAATAATATTCGGCCACATTATTTGTCATTGTCCCTAAGCAGTTTCCTATTGATATCTGTGACAACTTCCAAATTCCGAAAAAGAAACATGGATTTAATCAAAGATTTAACTGTTACATCATCGTGCATCAAAATCGGATCAATAGAAAAACAGTTATAGGCGGAAAAATTTTGATACACCCCAAAATCTGTGTGTGATATTATTTTGATTTATTTTGATACAATAATAAAACCAATGAAAGAAATTATGCTGTGGTCATTATTTGTCGTAGCTACCATATACAAATTATAAATTTGGACAATCTCGGTCCATACATAGGTATAGCTCCCATGTAGGGCCCCATTTTTGATCTTATAAATTGGTATGAACGAACAATTCTGTTGAAATTCATCTAAATTATTTTTCTTATTGTCTTGAATATATCTTTTAATCTGACCAGTATCGGTCCACATTTAGCTATAGCTCCCACAAAATGTCCCATTCCCGAAAACGGGTTTGAGCTTATAAAACTATTATATGAGTAAACATTTTTTTAAACTGTCTTCAATATATGAAACTTGTTTAACAATCAATCGGCTATTTTGGTTATTACTCCTTTATAATCCAGCTTCCCAAAATGAAATATCGAATATAGCAATTTTATCGAAATTCAGACAACTAGAAAAATTGTGTTATAAAATATAAAAAGGTGTTATAAAATATGGGAAAAGTATGCACTTAGAGAAAAATGTGACTAAAAAATTGCGAATTTAACAACAAGACCTTTTCTGTTGCGTAAAATCTTCCACATGGAAGATCACGAAGATAGAGGTGTATATCGGAACATTTGGAAAATTGTTTCATTATGAAACAAGATTATAATTAAGACATATGCCCTAAAGTTCTAATCGAGATTAATTTCGTTTAACTTTGACATGTTTTTTTCGGCAAACAAGGAAAAAGCGAAAAAACTTATTTGTCCAGATATTCTGCGAAAAGCTTTTTGTTGTTCGCACAAAAGAAGTATTTCACATTGAGCATTGAACATTACCCACTTAGCAATATATGACATTATAAAGAACAGAACTTTGAACAGTGTATGATATTTTCCTCTACAGCGAGGACATATTCTATAATACGGAGTCATATTATGCTCAAAGAACTTGAGAATCTGCAATTGACTTATTTGAACAATTTGTGAATGCAATATTGCAAAACTTGCAGATTTCTAAGCGATAAAAACTTAATAAGTTTTTTGTCCTCAAATAAGAAAAAAAA